>SRSE01001214.1:0-40930 GCA_005024645.1 Planiliza haematocheilus
ACTGAGTCTGAGCCAAAGCTTCCTGACGTTTCTCTACGTTGTTTTTAGTTCGTTAGCTAAAGCATCCACTGACGTAGAAACACTTCTCATTTCATCTAGAGTCAAGAATCATCTTCTAAACATTAGAGCTAAAGCTCATGAAGGTCCAGAGAGGTTCTGTTGGTTCTTCAGCTGTAGATTAAACACTGATGTTAGAGTCTGATGCGTCTCTTGTTGCCGGTCTGTCATCGTTTTGATCACACGTGATTTAAACACAGAACGCAGAACCGGATCACATGACACCAGGACTGGCCCCCAGTCCACCAGGATTCAATGGTTGGTCTGAGTTAGTCCGTCCAGTCAGAGCTCTGTGATCAGCTGAGCCTTTCATGGAGCTTTTTAAAGCTTTGGTGAAATCTTTCTTCTTCTCACTGAGCTTCAGTCTAAGCTGAGCAGTTGTACTATTGTTGTATTTGATGTTTTACTGATTAGTTTCATTCACATTTATTTGTTTTATTCGACTCATCCAACATATTTCAGTAAACATTCACTGGTCCATCAGTGACAGAGTCTGATGATGTCATTTATTATCTGACCTGAAGCTTGTTGAGGCCGTGAGCAGAGAAGGACGGTCAGAGTCCTCAGGAGCTGGAGGGTGACCTGCTTCTTCATCATCATCATCATCAGTGAACATGGAAATATAAACTCAGTCCATCAGAGTGAAGAGACTCACTGTGTTTCAGTGTGTTTGTGTAGATCTGCTGCCCCCTGCAGGCCGACGCCAGGAACTACACCTGGATCCAGACTAGACGCAAAGAGTCTGAATCTGTTTCTATCCAATAAAACTCATCTCAACAATCACTGAGTAAAAAGACTGAACGTTTTAGATGAAGATGAAATGTTTTCAGGAGGCGGGGCCAGAGTTAAAGATCCGTCTCTGCACAGATTAATTAATTACACCGTCTTTATTTAATATTAACCTTCAATGTGTATTTATTTAGTCAAACTTCCTACTTATGTTTATATATGGATGGATTTTTCTATTTTTATTTATTGTTTATATAATTTATTTACTTTAGTATTCATTTTCTATTGATTCATATATGTTTGTTATTTACATATTTAGGTAATTTAATCATATATGTATTGATATATATTTTTCATGTTTATTCATTTAAATTTATTGCACATTTATTTTATTGTTTAGTGGCTTATTTTTATAAATATTTATTTTGTCTGAATTATTTTATTATTCATTTATTTTCTGTCGTTCTTCCTTCTGGCCGCCGGGTGGCGGTAATGCGCTCGTGTGATCTAGTTTACTTCCCGTCAATGAAAGCCGAAGAAGAGACGCAGCGTTACGTCATCCGGACGCGACGGTTTGTAAACGTGAGGAGCTGCTCGCGAGTTTTCTCCGAAGAACAGAAAGTGATTTGATTTAAAAGAAGTTTATTTGAAGCTACGAAAGTTTTAATGTGAAAGAATCTGAAACCGGAAATGAGTCTTTAAATAATGTCGTAGTCGGACTGAAGAAGTTTAACGGATCTTTTGTCACGTGCTGAAAAAAAGCACAGAGATGAAGGGACGAGAGGAGGAAGAGGAGGAGAGGAAGAGCAGAGCTCAGAGAGAGGAGGAAGAGGAGGAGGAGGACGAAGAAGGAGGTGAAGAAGGAGGAGGACGAAGAAGAGGAAGAAGGAGGTGACGAGGAGGAAGATGAGGACGAGGGAGAGGGAGCTGCTGCAGACGGGACTGATGATGATGAAGAAGAGAAACAAAGACCAGGATGCTGCTGGGGTTCATGCTCCTCGGATGAAGAAGAAGCAAACTTCCGGTCCAGACAGGAAGTGTGTTCCAGGTATCATCTACCTGGGTCACATTCCTCCGAGGCTCCGCCCCAAACACATGAGGAACATGCTGTCAGTTTATGGAGAGATAGGAAGAGTGTTCCTGCAGCCTGAAGGTACACACACACACAGATACACACAGACACACACACAGACACACACACACACACAGACACACACACACACACACACACACAGACACACACACACACAGATACACACACACACACACACACACACACACACAGACACACACACACAGATACACCTGTCCATCACCTGGTCTTAATGTGTCTCCACGTGCGTCCCCAGCCAGCTCTGTAGATCAGAATGAATCAGATGGTCCCTGTTGAGTAGGTGGTCTTTCATGTGACCCAGGTCACGTGTGTTTGAGTTCACCTGTGTGAATGATTGGTCCGTCAGACAATAAGGTGAGGAGGAGGAAGAAGAAGGCCGGTCTGCGTCGCTGTGACTTCACTGAAGGATGGGTGGAGTTCAGAGATAAACGAGTGGCCAAGAAAGTTGCAGCGTCTCTCCACAACACGCCGATGGGAACCAAGAAACGCCAGCGATTCTCCTCCGACCTCTGGTGCATCAAGGTACAGTCTGCACCTGTGGAGCAGTGCATTGTGGGATGTTTGAATTCAGACACAGAAGCTTCAAAACATGGACATCATCACATTATACAATCCAGGAGAAGATGCTACGTAGCAATGCTAAGCTAACTGTCACTACTAGATGACTGTGTTGTGTTTATGTGTAGTAGCAACATTAGACCACTAGATGGAGGTAGAGGATCAGATTCTATCAGTCCAGTCACCATGTGGTTCATAGCTGATCAGTAGAATCATTGATAATAAACTAGATCAGTTATATTTGATGTTGGTGTTTTTAATTTGATGAAATATTGAGACAGAAGAAGAAACTCTGAGAAATAAAAAGTTTGAGTGTTTGTCTGTTAGCTGAGGCTAGCTGGTTAGCTTTAGCTATGTGATGCTTGGTATCAATGGAAAGAGCAGCTTAATCATACTCCACCCGTCTGTCTGCCGTACCTGCACAGGTTCCAGTGGACTCACCTGAGCGAGCGTCTGGCCTATGAGCAGACCGTCCTGCAACAGAGACTCAGGACAGAAGTTTCTCAGGCGAAGAGAGAGACAAACTTTTACCTGAACAGCGTGGAGAAGAGCGCTCACATGGACAAGCTGAGGAAGAAGAGGCAGCGAGACGGAGAACAGGTAAAGCCTAAACCACGCCCTGACACCTCACCTCACGTCTCGTTACGCAGCTCGGTAAAACTTTATTTGTCGCTGACAGGTGGACGAGAAGACGTGGGACTTCACTCAGCGTCAGACGGAGGAGGAGATCCAGATGAAGAAGAGGAAGAAGAAGGACTCATTTACCCAGAAGCACCTGGACAAGGCTCACCTGGCAGAGCAGAAGAGCAAATCAAATGTCTCACTGCTGGCCAAAATTTTCAACCAATCACAGTGATGGAAGACAGATGCCTGGTTGGTCAGGACAGTGTGAACATTTATCAGGTGGCTGAACGTCCTCCTCAGTCACCTGTACCTGTGTCACATCAAGTCAACTTTATTTATACGACCATTAATCACCTGCTGTTCAACGTTCAGGAGTTTGAATTAGTTTTGCGTCACATGGTGCCTTCACTTCCTGCAAATGACATCACTCAGGTGTTAGCATGTTAGCTGTCAGATTGTTAACCTGTCAGTCAGCTAGGTGTTAGCATGTTAGCTGTCAGATTGATAACCTGTCAGTTAGCTAGGTGTTAGCATGTTAGCTGTCAGATTGTTAACCTGTCAGTCAGCTAGGTGTTAGCATGTTAGCTGTCAGATTGTTAACCTGTCAGTCAGGAAGGTGTTAGCATGTTAGCTGTCAGATTGTTAACCTGTCAGTCAGGAAGGTGTTAGCATGTTAGCTGTCAGATTGATAGCCTGTCAGTCAGGAAGGTGTTAGCATGCTAGCTAACTTGTTAGACAGTTACGTGTCAGTCAGGCAGGTGTTAGCATGTTAGCTGTCAGATTGATAACCTGTCAGTTAGCTAGGTGCTAGCATGTTAGCTGTCAGATTGATAACCTGTCAGTTAGCTAGGTGTTAGCATGTTAGCTGTCAGATTGTTAACCTGTCAGTCAGCTAGGTGTTAGCATGTTAGCTGTCAGATTGATAGCCTGTCAGTCAGGAAGGTGTTAGCATGTTAGCTGTCAGATTGTTAACCTGTCAGTCAGGAAGGTGTTAGCATGTTAGCTGTCAGATTGATAGCCTGTCAGTCAGGAAGGTGTTAGCATGCTAGCTAACTTGTTAGACAGTTACGTGTCAGTCAGGCAGGTGTTAGCATGTTAGCTGTCAGATTGATAACCTGTCAGTTAGCTAGGTGCTAGCATGTTAATTGTCAGATTGATAACCTGTCAGTTAGCTAGGTGTTAGCATGTTAGCTGTCAGATTGATAACCTGTCAGTTAGCTAGGTGTTAGCATGTTAGCTGTCAGATTGATAACCTGTCAGTAAACTAGGTGTTAGCTTGCTAGCTAACCTGTCAGTCAGCCTAGGATAGAATAGTTTTTCATGGCAGCGTCCAGATGAGCTGGTTGAATCAAAAATAAAGATGATGCTCTGCTCCAATCAGCTCCAGCGGATCAGAACCAGATTAAAAGTCTGTTAATAGAAGCTTTTACGTTTTATGTGGATCTGACTGAGAGACGTTATGTGTGACTCAAAATAAACCGTGCAACAATGAGGTCATTAATACATTAATAAACATTAATGATAACAGTGTGCAGTTGTTTTTTTCTCAGCTTTGATTTTAAATAAATGTAATAGTCTGAATTTAGAGTCTATTTGTGATGAATCATCGGTTTTGATGAATAAACGTAAATCATAAATAAAATCCAACAGCTCCCAGTCACTGAGGGACTGTGGCGTCAAAGCGCTGCTCCTCCTGGCCGGTAGGCGGCGCACACAGTGAGGTCAGAGGAGGAGGAGGAGGAGGAGGAGGAGGAGGAGGAGGAGGAGGAGGACTCTGTGGCGGAGCGATGACCGTCTCTGTTGGGACGCAGCGGAGAAGCGGAGCTGAGCGCAGCAGCAACATGGCTGCAGATTACTGGGAGCCCGATAGACCCGAGCATCCGTCAGACTGAACCGAGCCGAAGATCACCCGTCCCGGACCGGGACAGACCCTCCTGGTGAGTAACGGTCACCGCCGGGAAGCCGCTCTACCGGACACCGACTGAGCCGATGCTATTTATAACACGTAGGACGGTTTGCAGTAAGTACACACGTCCCGTCCTCCGAACACCGATACAGAGATGCACAGGACGTAGACGGACCCACAGACATGACGGAGAACCAGCAGAACAACACGGAACCAGTCAGCTAGGTGTTAGCCTGTTAGCTGTCAGGTAGATAACCTGTCAGCTAGGTGTTAGCCTGTTAGCTGTCAGGTAGATAACCTGTCAGCTAGGTGTTAGCCTGTTAGCTGTCAGGTAGATAACCTGTCAGCTAGGTGTTAGCCTGTTAGCAGTCAGGTAGATAACCTGTCAGCTAGGTGTTAGCCTGTTAGCTGTCAGGTAGATAACCTGTCAGCTAGGTGTTAGCCTGTTAGCAGTCAGGTAGATAACCTGTCAGCTAGGTGTTAGCCTGTTAGCTGTCAGGTAGATAACCTGTCAGCTAGGTGTTAGCCTGTTAGCTGTCAGGTAGATAACCTGTCAGCTAGGTGTTAGCCTGTTAGCTGTCAGGTAGATAACCTGTCAGCTAGGTGTTAGCCTGTTAGCAGTCAGGTAGGTAACCTGTCAGCTAGGTGTTAGCCTGTTAGCTGTCAGGTAGATAACCTGTCAGTCAGCTAGGTGTTAGCCTGTTAGCTGTCAGGTAGATAACCTGTCAGTCAGCTAGGTGTTAGCCTGTTAGCTGTCAGGTAGATAACCTGTCAGTCAGCTAGGTGTTAGCCTGTTAGCTGTCAGGTAGATAACCTGTCAGCTAGGTGTTAGCCTGTTAGCAGTCTGGTAGATAACCTGTCAGCTAGGTGTTAGCCTGTTAGCTGTCAGGTAGATAACCTGTCAGTCAGCTAGGTGTTAGCCTGTTAGCTGTCAGGTAGATAACCTGTCAGCTAGGTGTTAGCCTGTTAGCAGTCTGGTAGATAACCTGTCAGTCAGGCATGTGTGAGCATGTTAGCTGTTTATGCTAACACCTATTACTCAGGTGTTAGCATGTTAGCTAACACCTGAGTAATAGGTGTTAGCATAAATGAACATTATGTAGAAGAGAATAAACAAAATAAAATCAGTTCAGCTCTAAGTTGAATCAATGTGTAAACTCTGACGCTCACCTGTAAAGAAACCCAGTGAGTGGACATCTACCTGTGTTTACCTGTCCAGGTGCGGTGTCCAGGCTGGCTGCCACGCCCCCCTCAGCGTCACGCCCACCTCTGCCCCCCCGCCCTCCACTCATGGAGAGGATGAGGAAGATCAAACGGCAGCTGTCCCTCACTCTGGGGAGGGGAGGGTCCGGGGGAGGGGACAGGACGCTGAACGACACCAACGCACAGGAAGTGACATCACACAGCGACTCAGGTAACGCTCCCCCAGGTGTGATCAGGTCACCTGCTGCTGCTGAACAGCTGTTTGAGACACTAGTTGATGTAGTGCTGCAGGTTCTTATATCAGCCTTCTAGGTGGGACGTCCCAGTCTCTGATTCTATTAACATCAAGTCCCTCTCTGGTCCTAAATGTCCTACAGTTGGTCTCCTGTGTCTCCCTAAAGTCTGTCCTTGTCTTCCTTGTCTTCTGTCCTTGACGCTGTCTCCAGGAAACGTTCAGTGTTTGTTGTTGTTGTTTGGCTGCCACCACCTCACCACACATCCACAGACACTAGATACTGACCGAGGACTAGCTTCATGGGAGAACCTGGTTCTGGTTCTTCTTCTGGTTCTTCTTGGTTTGTGGCAGACCTGACTTTGCTCAACTTCTTCTGCTTCATTGTCTTCTTTTATTGTGGTTCTTGTTGTGTTTTTTTTCTGCCGGTTCTCCTTCTTCTTCTTCTTCTTCTTCTGGTTCTTCTTGTTCTTTTCCTAGAAGATGTTCTTATGCTCCAGGGGCGTTGGTTTGGTTTCTGTCAGACCTTTAGGTACCTTCTAAGGGTCAGTCTTGGCTGAGGCCTGATGCTGATGGGGGGTCTCCAGCTATCAGCTCTGAAGTTTAGTTTGAGGGTTTGATCTAAACCTGAATCCAGACTCAGTGTCACACATGAAAACTGTGAAATCTGTTGCTGCATCCACAGAAGACCAGTAACTGGACACACAGACTCCCCCACCTGCCTGGTTCCTGTGCTCCTGAGGGTTGTTTTGGATCAGTGATTGATTGATTGATTTGATTGTCAATCAATCAACAGTTAATTAATTGTGTTGTTTTTATTTTCCTTCTTTTAAACCTCATCTTTCCTGCTTCTCTCCGCCTTTTATCTCCTCAACAACCAACCATCATTCCTCCTCCGCCTCCCTCCTCCGCCCTCCTCCTCTTCCTCCTCCTCTTCCCCTCGCCTCCTCCACCCCTCTTCGTTCCTCCTCCCTCCTCCCTCCTCCCCTCCCCCCCCCCCCCCCCCCCCTCAGAGGTGGTCTCTGCGTTCCTCTGGTGGTCTGAAGGTTCGAGCTTCGTCCTCTTCTGTTCAGTCTCTGCTTCAGTCGTACAGCAGCTCTCTGAGGAAACCCCGAGGCCTGGGACGCAGCCTGAGCTCCTACCTGAACCACACCACCAGACTGGGTACGAGCTGCAGGGTCCTCATCTGTTCACTGTCATCAGACGTTCTCTATGGAAAAGTGACTCAAAGCATCAGCAGACAGAGAATGAGACACGGAGCAGAAGTGTCAGACGGCTGTGGAAATGGTTTGAGGCACTTTTCTGCAGAAACGTTTGACTGGAGGAAAAAAAGTTAAAAAGTGTCCTGAGATTCAGAGAGACACGTGTTGGACACATATGATGGACTCCTCTGTCCGTTGTGTGTAAATGATGTGTGTGTGTGTTCTACTGTGTGTGTTCAGAGATTGTTCATGAAGATGTGAAGATGAGTTCAGATGGAGAAAGTGACCCGGCTTCTTCTTCAGACGACGTCCAGAGTCCAGTTAGAGTCAGAATGAGGAACAAGAAGATCTCTACTGAGGTATGAACGTTATCAACACACTGTTAGCACACAATAACACACAATAACACACAGTAACACACAATAACACACAATAACACACTGTAACACACTGTAACACACAATAACACACAGTAACACACAGTAACACACAATAACACACAATAACACACAATAACACACAATAACACACAATAACACACAATAACACACAATAACACACAATAACACACAGTAACACACAATAACACACAATAACACACAGTAACACACAATAACACACTGTAACACACAGTAACACACAGTAACACACAATAACACACTGTAACACACTGTAACACACAATAACACACAATAACACACAGTAACACACAATAACACACTGTAACACACAGTAACACACAATAACACACAATAACACACAGTAACACACAATAACACACTGTAACACACTGTAACACACTGTAACACACAATAACACACAATAACACACAGTAACACACAATAACACACAGTAACACACAATAACACACTGTAACACACAGTAACACACAATAACACACAATAACACACAGTAACACACAATAACACACAATAACACACAGTAACACACAGTAACACACAGTAACACACAATAACACACTGTAACACACTGTAACACACTGTAACACACAATAACACACAATAACACACAGTAACACACAATAACACACAGTAACACACAATAACACACAATAACACACAGTAACACACAATAACACACAATAACACACAGTAACACACAATAACACACTGTAACACACAGTAACACACAGTAACACACAGTAACACACTGTAACACACTGTAACACACAATAACACACAATAACACACAGTAACACACAATAACACACTGTAACACACAGTAACACACAATAACACACAATAACACACAGTAACACACAATAACACACTGTAACACACTGTAACACACTGTAACACACAATAACACACAATAACACACAGTAACACACAATAACACACAGTAACACACAATAACACACTGTAACACACAGTAACACACAATAACACACAATAACACACAGTAACACACAATAACACACAGTAACACACAGTAACACACAGTAACACACAATAACACACAGTAACACACAATAACACACAATAACACACAATAACACACAGTAACACACAGTAACACACAATAACACACAGTAACACACAATAACACACAGTAACACACAATAACACACTGTAACACACAGTAACACACAATAACACACAATAACACACAGTAACACACAATAACACACAGTAACACACAATAACACACAGTAACACACAATAACACACTGTAACACACAGTAACACACAATAACACACAATAACACACAGTAACACACAATAACACACTGTAACACACTGTAACACACTGTAACACACAATAACACACAATAACACACAGTAACACACAATAACACACAGTAACACACAATAACACACTGTAACACACAGTAACACACAATAACACAATAACACACTATAACACACAATAACACACAATAACACACAATAACACACAATAACACACAATAACACACAATAACACACTGTAACACACAGTAACACACAATAACACACAATAACACACAGTAACACACAATAACACACAATAACACACAGTAACACACAGTAACACACTGTAACACATGTTTAATCCAGTGATGGTAGCTGAAGTCTCCTGAATTGCTGCAGCACATGAACCAAACTGTGTTGATACTGTGTCACTGTTACTCAGTAGTGACACCTGCTGGACCGTAAACATTACTGCAGGCAACTGATTAAATGACCTGATATTATTTATTGTATATTACATTTTATTATGTATCTTAATCTTAGTGTAAAATATCTTTGATATCTTTAAAATGCAATAAATCAATAAATTATGTAAATCATAGTGAAAGTGTGAATGTTGATTATGTATGAGGCAGAGATTATTTATTCATTTATTTATTCATTTATTTATTCATTTATTTATTCATTTATTTATTCATTTGTTTTTGAACAAATGTGTGACTCTACAGTTATTTTTCATTCTGATGAATTAACACATTAGACAAATCACAGTGAAAACATCAGAGCAGGAAGAACATCTGTGAAAACCACAAACATGTTTAATGAACCATTTTTATAACTTCCATGTATATTTGCTTATCAGCACATATCAGAATGTAAATGTAAACTGTACATTTCAAAAGCCTAAATGTCTCAAATCTCAAACGACATGACTCCCACACTTCCCCTCTTCCTCAGCAACCATTGCTAAACACGTTTGTGGTTTGTTGACGTGATGCATTTGTCCACCAAGAGCAAAAGGAATAGTTGTAGGTGTCATCGTTTCTTCCTGCATCAAACCTGACGACGGTGTTCAGGATCCTGGTGCAGATGATTTAGAATCAGCTTCATCTTTCTGCATTTACAACAAGTTTCAAAAAAGCCAACTGGACTGTAGAGAAGACGTTTCACCGAGCAGCTACTTCTGTGTCTTGCTGCTACGTCGTCTTAAATGTGATTTTGGACGCAGAGACGTGTCCTTCAAAGAGACGGCGTCAGACTGTGGACGTCTCTCCTTCAGTTAATGTCAGACTCGTCACAGTGGATCAGATTAGAGGACGTCGCTGCATCAGTTCATCTCTGGCTTCGTTTGCAGCTTGAGATCATGTATTCAGGATTAACTGAGAGTTTCTTCTTCTCTGCTGCTTCGTCTAATTCACCATCTTGTTCCTCTTCTTCTACACTTATAACAGTCTCTCCTTAAAAGCATTTAAATCCACAGCCATGTCTGACCATGCAGTCCACTGATAGACCCATGGAACGGTTCTCTGTTATTCAGAAAGCCGTTAGTGAGAATGTAACGTTACAGAACAAACCATGTCTGAGTGACACAGGACAGGAAATAAACTTTCTACTCATTCACTGTTATCGTCTGCTCTCACTCCTCATAGCTGCTGCTGCTGTTCTACCTCTTCTGTCTGTACAGTCACCAAACTAGATTAGACCTGCAGTAAAGTGTCCTCTGTCTCTTGTCTCTTGTCTCTAAGGACATCAATAAACGCCTCTCGTTACCTGCCGACATCCGCCTTCCAGAAGACTACCTGGAGAAGTTTAACGTGATTGGCCCGGCTTTATTTGAACAGCCAATCAGCAGGCGGCTGCGTAGAGTGTCTCTGGTTGGTCCTTCTGCTTCTTCTGTGTCTGACTCTGTTGGACGCTGTGATTCTACTCTGACTCTATTAACTCTTTACTCTCTGTGTGCAGTCAGAGATCGGTTTTGGGAAACTAGAGACGTACATCAAACTGGACAAACTGGGAGAGGTGAGGTCACACCAGTTCTGGTTTTGGTCCTGGACCTGAGTCTGGATGAAACCGTGTCCCTTTCTTCACCTGTCCGTCTCTCACCTGTCTTCAGGGGACGTATGCTACCGTGTATAAGGGTCGCAGTAAACTGACTGAGAACCTCGTGGCTCTGAAAGAAATTCGTCTGGAACATGAAGAAGGAGCTCCGTGTACTGCAATCAGAGAAGGTACTGCAGTACTTTAATCAAAGTACCATTAGAAGAAGTGACTGCAGCATGTTCACCTCTGTGTTTTCTGCCTCAGTTTCTCTGTTGAAGGATCTGAAACACGCCAACATCGTCACGCTTCACGACATCATCCACACGCAGAAGTCGCTAACGCTGGTGTTTGAGTATCTGGTAAGAAGTTTCTAAAAGGAAATGTTTAAAGCTTCAGGCTCATCTGTAGTAAGTAGCTTTAGGTCTGTTTTAGTGGCGCTTAGCTAGAAGAAGAAAAGAAGAGGAAGAAAAAGAAGAAGAACTAGAAGAAGAAGAAGAAGAACCTGGAGAATCAATACAAGAAGAACCAAAAGAGGAAGAAGAAGAAGAACCACATGAAGAAGAAACAGAAGAAGCAATAAGAGAATAAGAAAAAGAACCAGTAGATGAAGAACTGGAAGGAAAAAATGGAAAAAGCTCCACAATAAAAGAAGACAGGTAAGAGAAAGAAGACATTGAGCAAGATCAGTTCTGACATAAAGCAAGAACAGTCAGAAGAACTAGAACCCAGTGTGTATCCATGTGTTCTGTGTTCTAGTGTACTGTGGGTGTGTGGGGAGGTTTTGTACGTCTCGTCCTCTATGTCTCCACTAATGTTAACGTTGACGTGTTTCAGGACAAGGATCTGAAACAGTATCTGGACGACTGTGGGAACGTCATCAACGTTCACAACGTCAAAGTGAGCAAAGCTTTTCACTCGTCCACACAGATATATTTACTGTGACCAGGCAGAACGTTTATCTGATTGTTCTTCCTGTCCTCAGCTCTTCCTTTTCCAGCTGCTGCGTGGTTTATCGTACTGTCACGGGAGGAAGGTTCTCCATCGGGACCTGAAACCCCAAAACCTGCTGATCAACGAGCGAGGAGAACTCAAACTGGCTGATTTTGGTGAGTCCATGGCGTTGCTAGGCTAGGCTAGGCTAGGCTAGGCTAGGCTAGGCTAGCTAACTCTACCTCTCCTGTTCCCGCACACTGATGTGATGGAGAATGAACGACTGAAATGAAGAGTTCTATTTTATTGCATCGTTGAGTCTAGTCATGTGACCTTAGATCTAAACTGATGAAGGAGAATTCTTCTTTAAATGAAACCTCTCTCCTCTGTAGCTCAGGAACTATCCAGAGCTTAGTCTGATTGCTGGTTGGTCTGAGCCTCCAGAGCAGATGCTAATGGAGATGCTAACAGCTAGCATGTCACTGCTGTTTCATATCGTCCTCTAAAACTAAACCTGGTAGATGTTCCAGTAACGTGAGCGCTAGCAGCCGTTAGCAGTGGTTAGCATCACAGCAGGGAGGTTGTTGGTTCTACGCTGCTGACTGGCTGAGGTCTTTCTGGGTGGAGCTTCCACAGGTTTTGTGGAGCCAGGTTTGAGCTGGTGCCTCGTGTTCTTTCTGAATGACGATTAAAAAAGCAAACTAAAGCTGAGTCTCTGAGGCGTCGTGTGTTTCAGGTTTGGCTCGAGCCAAGTCCATCCCAACCAAGACGTACTCCAACGAGGTGGTGACGCTGTGGTACCGCCCCCCCGACATCCTGCTGGGCAGCACCGACTACTCCACCCACATCGACATGTGGTCAGTGCTGTGGTACAGTTAGTGTCCTTTAATGCTGCTTTAATATTATGAGATGTTCACTGCTGTGGTTCCACCATCTGCCCCCTCCCTGGGTTCTAGGGGTGTTGGTTGCATCTTCTATGAGATGGCGACAGGTCGACCTCTGTTTCCTGGTTCCACAGTCGAGGAGGAGCTTCACTTCATCTTCAAGTTGCTGGGTGAGAACCAATCAGCTTGTGTTTCCTCCTCCTCACTGAGAGCCAATCATGTGTCGTGTCTGAAGGCTGTGGTGTGTGTTCTGTGTGCAGGTACTCCCACTGAGCAGATCTGGCCTGGGATCAGTTCTAATGAGGAGTTTGTGGCGTTTAACTACCCTCAGTACCGAGCAGAGAGGCTGAGTAACCACACGCCCAGGTACGACCTCCCTGAGTTAAAGCAGCTCAAACATGAGTAACCACTACATCACCAACTCAAAATGTTTCCTCAAAGTTTCAGCAATTATTTATTTATAAAGTTTATTATGGTCTGAGTTAATAGAGTCAGGGATCAGCCTGATGGACCCACGCAACTCAGACAGCAGCAACACAACCAGCGTCATGACAACAGCAAGTAGAGTTTTAATGTGAGAACACAGACGTTCATTAATGTCCTGCTGTTGATGTTTGTGTTGTTCAGGCTCAGCAGTGAAGGAGTGGAGCTGTTGTCAAAGTTCCTACAGGTCAGTGAACGTCACACAGCGTCTCTCTGTCTCATAAAGCAGAAGAAGTTTGATGTTTAAACCTCATGTGACCTTTAGTTTGAAGGGAAGAAGAGGATCTCAGCAGACGAGTCCATGAACCACGGGTACTTCAGTAACCTGGGGAAACGAGTCAAGACGCTTCCTGACAGTCAGTTTACATTTATTATGACGTATTCATGGTCTGATGTTACCATGCAGAGTGACAGCCGCCATGTCTGCCTGTTTCAGCCACGTCCATCTTCAGTTTACCTGAGATTCAGCTGGAGAAAGAAGCAACGAGGCCGACAGCAGCACCTGATACAGGTAACACAATACATGACACACACACACACACACACAGACACACACACACACACACACACACACACACACACACACACACACACACACACAGACACAGACACACACACACACACACACACACACACACACACAGACACACACACACACACACATACAGACACACACACACACACACACACAGACACACAGACACACACACACACAGACACACAGACACACACAGACACACACACACATACAGACACACACACACACACACACACACACACAGACACAGATACACACACACACACACACACACACACACACACACACACACACACACACACACACACACACACAGACACACACACACACACACACACACACACACACACAGACACAGACACAGACACACACACACACACACACACACACACACACACACACACAGACACACACACACACACACATACACACACACACACACACACACACACACACACACACACACAGACACACACACACACAGACACACACACACACACACACACACACACACACACACACACACACACACACAGACACACACACACACACACACACACACACACAGACACAGACACAGACACACACACACACACACACACACACACACACACACACACACAGACACACACACACACACACACAGACACACACACACACACACACACAGACACACACACACACACACACACACACACACACACACACACACACACACACACAGACACACACACACACACACATACAGACACACACACACACACACACACACACATACAGGACCATTTACATGACACGTTGTTTTAGTGCTAACATGCTAACATGCTACTCTTATGTTTTCCTTCCAGCTACCAGCCCGGCCAGGAGGCGGAGCCTGCTCTTCTGACACGAAGGCGAAGTTACATCCAAAGGGGGCGGGGTCGACTTGTATTACATCACAGAGAGGGGCGGGGTCTGCTCTGTTTACATCCAATAGGGGGCGGAGTCTTCTCATATTATATCACATGGAGACAGAGACACGGAGGCGGAGTCTTCTCTTATGACATCACAGAGAGGCGGAGTCTGCTGCTTTCCAAACAAACAAACTGAAAGGACAGGAAGCGGCGGCCATGTTGTTTTGTTTGGGGATGAGATGCTGCTTTTTACTTTTTACAGATGCAATAAGGAATCACAGCAGCCACCTGAGGCCACCTGAGGCCACCTGAGGCCACCTGACCAATCAGAGGACATGGCCAGCGTGTTGCTAACGGCAACGGAGGGGTTGAAAGCGCGGCCTCGGCTAACGTTAGCTCTTCTCTGGGAGGTTTTGTCTTCCATTTTCACTGCACGGATTAAACACACCAACGTGGAGTTCTTCTGCCAGGATCACGGGAAGCTAGGGATGCATCTCCGTCGCCATGGAAACGCCTGGGAACAGCTGCTGACATGGCGACCTGAAGCAGCCCTGACAACAGGAGGACAGAGATGTTTGACTCCAGGGTGGAGCCTTCAGGTGCTTCCACACGGCGCTCTGATTCAGGAAGGAGTCCATGTGTCGTCTGGTTCATGTTCACAGAGAAGGTTTAGAGAGAAGGCTGGATCAGAAGCAGCCGCTATGAGGCTAGAGACAGAAACAAGACCTGAACACGTACCTGACCTGCTAGAAACCACAGAAGAAGAAGAAGTCACACCTTTACTGATACCAAGGGCTGTAGCTGAGACGCTGAATGTTTATTCTGAAGGTTTATCAGAGTCTGAGGGTCAAGAGCAGATGCTAATGGTGATGCTAACAGCTAGCATGTGAGCTCAGTTCTCCATCAGTGTGTCTCTGCTCATATTGTCCTCTAAAGCTAAAGCAGGAAGATGTTCTAGTAATGTTCTCCTCTAAGTGGGTGTTAGCATCCTTTAGCAGTGGTTAGCATCCCTTAGCAGTGGTTAGCATCCTTTAGCAGTGGTTAGCATCCTTTAGCAGTGGTTAGCATCCCTTAGCAGTGGTTAGCATCCTTTAGCAGTGGTTAGCATCACAGCCTGAAGGTTGTTGGTTCTAAGATGCTAGCTTAGCCAAGGTACCAGCTACCCTCTCCACACTACATTAACTTTGACTGAAAGGTTTATTGGACTGAATCCAGTCCACTCTAGGAGAAGACAAGGAAGACAAGGACAGACTTTAGGAAGACACAGGAGACCAACTCTAGGAGAAGACAAGGAAGACAAGGACAGACTTTAGGAAGACACAGGAGACCAACTCTAGGAGAAGACAAGGAAGACAAGGACAGACTTTAGGAAGACACAGGAGACCAACTCTAGGAGAAGACAAGGACAGACTTTAGGAAGACACAGGAGACCAACTCTAGGAGAAGACAAGGAAGACAAGGACAGACTTTAGGAAGACACAGGAGACCAACTCTTGGAGAAGACAGGGACAGACTTTAGGACGCTGTGGTCAGTAATATTGTGACAGTGATAACATAATTTTAGAGTAAATCTCCTTCTGATCCTTCGGGTTAAATAATTAGACGGACGCCGTCGTCCTCTCTGTGTCTCACTTCCTGTTTCAGTGGCGTCCGTGTGAGAGCACCTGTACACCTGCCCGTGGATCAGTGATCTGATTGGTCAGTATTCTCTTTATCTGATTCTCTGGCGTCTTTCAGGAGAAACGTCTGCACAAACTAAGAAGCTGTTGGATTCAGAAGCTTTTCTGTTCTACTGCATGTTTATGTGTGTGTGTATATATATGTATGTATGTGTACATATACACACATATACACACATATATATATTAATACTGTAATACTGTTCCTATGTGCAGTAACACTGGAACAGGTCAGACTAATAATCTAGTGACTCGAGCTTTACTTTATTTATTGCTTTACTTTGTGTCACTGAGACTGTTGGACCATGTGATGTCACCAGAGCCTCAGTGACATCACACCATGACATCAGAGGGCGGCGCAGGGCCCTGATTGGCTCGTTTAAACAGAGTTAGTTTGACGTTTTAAATGTGCACTGAAGGAAAATGAGACGTTATTTCAGGTGAACTTTTTATTTGACGTCGTTTGCAGCTGAAGACGTTTTTATTTGTGTCGTCTCTGACGTAGTGATGCGTTTTTATTTCTTTTGTATTTTTGTTGCTGATGTGAATATTTATTTTGTAGTTTTTGATGCAGAGCAATAGAGAACTATTCATTAGACAATAATAATAATGATGATGATGATGATGAGTGGTCAGAGTCTTTTTAGAGATGTTTAAATGTGAGCAGCGCCTCCACCGGCTCTGTTTGATCTGATCACATGAAAAATAAATCAGTTCAATAATTAACTTTAGTTTTCCTGAAATAAATAATGAAACGTGAAAGTGATGACGATAAAACGCTGAAACGCTGAGGAGGTGACTTATGTTTAGCTTTTATTTCTGTTTGTGTCTATGAATGAATGAATGAATGAATGAATGAATGAATGAATGAATGAGTGAATGAGTGATTGAGTGAATGAATGAATGAATGAGTGAATGAATGTAACTCTAAACTGTTGATGTGAACGCGGCTCATCGTCGTAGATAATCAGGTCTGAAGCTGAGGAGCAGACGTCCCCGTCACCACGTCTCCTCTGTCCTCCTTCGTCCTCAGAGCTGGAGACGAATGTGAGACGATGTGAGAACATGAACGAGTCTGAACCTGTGACCATTAAGACCAGAGACACAGCCGGGGTCGTCTGTCCTGCTGAGTCTAGACAGATCTGGAAGGAGACAAAGAACCAATGAACACATGAGACAGAACCATGAGACTAAGATGAGACGGTTACAGAAGATGAATGAATGAATGAGTTTGTGTTCTTCTTCTGTGTTTGTTGGGTTCTTCATCTACTTTCAGGATGTTCTGAATCATGTATAAAGGTCTTTTAACAGTAAAGTATTGGATGATCATCATATTTAATCTCAGGTTTAAAGGCTGAGACGAGGTGAGAGGGTGAGGATGATGAGGGTGAACAAATGGAGAAGAGAAGCTGGTTTGAGACGATCTTCAGAACATAAGGCAGCTCTGACAGGAATCACTCGTTCATCTGGTGAATCGTTGATCTAATCTGAGTCTTTGAGCGCTGACGCAGAGTAAACCAGACTGTGTCATGTTGAGGTGTTTTATCAGCTGCTCTGGTTGCTGTAAATGTTTCCTCTGCTTTCTTTCTTTTCTTTAAACCTTCCATGCTTCATTTCATTTTGGTCAAACCAAAGTTATCTGCAATATACTGCAATGCATGATGGGATTCTTCCAGGTAACTCCTATGCTGTTCATTTGAATAATCTTCCTGATTTGCCAAGAAAACACGTGCGACATATCTGATGATGAAGATGATGAAGATGATGATGATGATGATGATGATGATGATACATCTAGAGCAGATCTGAATACTTGAATGTGGTTCCCAGTATGAAAAAGAAAGTCTTGCCTGTTCTTGTGTAAAACGATGTTTACTACATGTATTCTGGATATATTTACAACGTATAAATATACAATAAAAGTCTTTATTTATTACCAGGCTTGGTGGTTGGGTCATGGTCTGTAGTAGCTGACGTTCTGATCTGAATTTATCTGAAAGTAGATAAAGAAGAATCCAGTCAGAACAGATATATAATCATAGACGGTATAAAGATGGATCAGCTAGAGCTCCCCCTGGTGTCTGGCTGCAGTATAGGTCATAAGCTCCACCCCCTCCATGTTAGTGGGCGGGGCCAAACAAACACTGAAGTACAATTCATGAATTATTTATTTTTATATTCAAGGATGGTTTCAGTCATTTTAGGTCGTTAACAAAATGTTGATGAATGTTCAAGTGAAACAGGATGTGACATAATGGCGACTACCAGTTGCTATGCCAACCACTCTGTAAAGAGGTCCTGTGAGAGTTGTAAAAATATTTTTAAAAACTAGTCCAGTGTCTAATCATCATGTCCTTGTAGCAGGTGGAGGTAGAGCAGAGCGTAGCATTAATTAAACTAAAACAGAGTGGGCGGGGCTTAAATATCACGGTTCATGGAGGGTTAGGGTTCAGCTGTGATCTGGGGTTAGTTTACGTTACATTCTCCTAATTTAAACCAATAAAAATAGATTTAAAAATAAAACATTTTTAAATTATTCTTGAAACATTCAACCGGTGCAGCTTCAGCAGAAGAAGAAGGAGGAGGAGGTCCTGAAGCTGGTCCATCAAACTGCTACTGAAGCCAGAGAAGGGCTGCTCTACATATCTTCAGACGGATGATCATTGTGAAGGATGGAGCTTGTGCTGTTGTTAAACTGGTTTGTTTTGAGGAGTTGATCCATACTTTAGAACCAGCTACAGTTCAATAGATGTACACAATGAAAACACAGTAGAATCAACATGTTCTCTCTGACTTAGTAGAAACTAAAGCTGAACACTAGAACCTTCATGGAGACTAAAGTTAGTGTACCTAATGAAGTGGCCAGTATAGGTGATGTAGATGTGAGCTAGATAAATAAATATTTATGTGATTGTGGTTAAATGAAAGCAGCAGTGAAATACAGTCAGCTGATGTGTGTTTTTATCTTGAGTCAGAAGAATTTACCTTTAGAGGAATGAAAAAGTTTACCACATGAACATAATGATGACATCCTTCACAGAGGTGATAATATAGAGACTGTTCAACTGAAAACTGTTTGACTGCTAAAAACACTCAGTCCAGTAGGTGTCAGTAAAAACCAGTTTGTAAGCTCTTCATTTAAAAAAAATCGTTTCTGTGTTTCCTTTATGTTTTATGTTCTTGTTAAATAAACTAAATGACCTCCTGATGATCATCTGATCATATTTTAGCTGCATCAGATCCAGAATAAAGACCCTGGGGTGTCTTTCTCCTCCCTGCCTGCAGGTGGTGATGTTGTCATCTATTTGTCCTCCAGCTTCCTGATTGGAGGAGGAGTTTCCATCCAGGCCATGCTGGGTTGACTGTGTGCTGGGATTCATGGATGTATCACGTATTCATGTAAATGGAACCAGACCAGGTCTCTGTGGAGGTGAGAAGACACTTTCTAAAGTTGTAGAGTTGTAAATGACCGTGTGTTAAAGTGAAACCTTCTCTCTGGACCAGGAGGAACGAGAGCTAACTGCTCTATGAGGACGACTGAAATCTCTGTGGTTCAGTCGTCTCTAAGTAAGACAGTGTCTGTCACAAAAACCTGGTTTCAGAAGAACTGATGTCTTTATTAATATCAGCCACAAAATGATGACTATCCTGTGACAGTTCAGTGTTCTGCTGGGAAACTTCTGGACCTGGCTTCATTCATTGGTGTGGATGTTACTTAGACATGTAGCACCCACCTAGACCAGACCAGGCACCCCCACCCCATAGCAATGACACTCCTTGATGGCAGCAGCCATCCCCAGCAGGATGCAGCCACAAAAACACTTTAGGAAGAAGAACAGCACAAGGTGTTGACCTGGCCTCCACATTCACTAGATCCCAAACTGATCCACAGAGGCCCCTCCCCTCAAAGACCCCCCCCCCCCCCCTTAAACTCTCCACCATCACCGTCTTCAACAAACTCAACAAGTTCAGATGTCTTTGTCCTATATCTGGTCCAGTCTCAGCTGGATGAACATTATGACTAAATTTATCGTGATCTGACCTCTGACCTCTCGTTTTAATGCAGGAAGATGCAGACCGACCAATGGGAGGCCTTGCTTGTACAGAATCAGACCAGGAGGAGGGAGAAGATCCTTGTCCTCCAGAACTACAACATGGATGGAACTAGACTCATCAGGCCGAGAGGATCAGTGTCAGGCATGGACAACAGGGAGGGAGGTGAGAACAAACCACCTGTGATAGTCTGAGAGAAAGAGGAAGGTTGGGGTAGAGGGCGTGGTCTCAAAGTGAAACTCTCTGTGTTTAATTCCTCATCAACATCCTGCAGCCCTGACTCTGTCTGATATAATGCAGCAGATTAACACAAATAATTCTTCCTGGTATTCTCCACCTGCTTCTGTTTGATTGTTTATAAACCTGAAATAAAATGTATGACACGTTTTCAGCCACATACAGGACACTTATTTTCTGAATCCATGGGCAGTGGAACCACATTTATATGAGACGCTGTGATATTCTAAGAGTGACACACTGACACTGAGGTCAGGTCGAATGTCCTGCAGAAGACCCAGGTAGTAGAGTAGAAGCAAATAATACTGTGTGCAATGTTAATAAAGATTCTTAGATGAAAAAAAACACGTTTTATATCCCAACCGTTAATTAACAATACATCTTAAGTTACCAGAATAACAAAGAAGACGCCAGCAATCATGATGTTTGAGACAAACTGATAAAAAAAATAAATTAAATAAAAGATGTCTAGGATAAATATATTTCTTCTCCAAATTTATTTTCCTGCAGCTTCGCGGAGAACATGATTTTTTCTATAAAGATCATTTCATAGATTATTCTAATCATCTAAAGACGACCGGTTTGTCTAGCAGCTCAGTTTTAATAGATATTTTAATTTGACATGAATGTTTTTTGTAATTAGAAGCTTTAGAAGTGTCATCCACTTAAAAGACATATTTTTGTGGCTACTATTATTTCACATTGAGCTGTAAAGAAATTATTAATGAGGAACCTGAATGAGTCAAATATGAGACGGCTTGCTGAAGGACACATTTTTACACTCAGACCTCTCATAACAAACTGACTGCATGGCTTTTTATCAGCTATGAGCTGGCAGACATGTCACACACACAACTAAATGTAGAAAAAGATCAAAATGTGTGATTTTCATGCCCTTTATTCTCCTTCATGTTCTGAAAAAAAAAATGTGATCTTCAATCTGAAATAAATAAATAAATTGATATTTGAAATAAAATATGTCAGTGGCAGGGGAACAGCAACAGGATATTTGGCAGTGAGGACAACAGGAACAACACTGGGAGCCACATCGGAAGAAACTATGAGAGCAACTATAGAGGAAACAATGGAGGCAGAGAGCAGGATTAATTAGTGATTACTTTCTGACCTGACCTGCTGGTCATCAACATCTTGTTTAATAGTTGTTTTAAGATTTATTTAAAAATTGTGTGCTTTATGTTTTATAACTAGTTTTAATTTCCTGTTTATATCTTATTGGATGTTTTATTTGACTACATGATGCCATTTATCGTTCTACTGACGCCTCTTATTTACGTCCTGTTGACACATTTAGATTCTTTCTTTTCTTAATGTTTTTGGATCGAGTGATTTAACGTTTTCTTTTTCTTTACTACATTATTCAGTTTGTGTTCATCTTTATTCAGTTTCATTTTATACTGTAGATAATAGCAGAAATAAACACTAGAATAACTGAGTTTGTTCAGAGTTTTGACTCAAACATTGACTCAACAACCTGAAATCACATGTAACTGACATCAGACACAGTCACAGCATCAACATGAATGAGAAACTTCTGTCAGGATAGGAAACTACCAAGATGGCAGCAGGTGACATTAGCGTAAGAGTTAGTTAGTAGAACCATGAGGACACCTGGTGGATGGATGGAGAGTGACAGGAGGCGGAGCTACAAAAGTGAAACTGAAACAGGAAGTGAACACAGAGTCTTCACACCTTCACTCAAATTGGCATGAAAGATGTTTTTAGAAATGTTTGTAAATTTATTTCAAGAATCACAAAATCTTTGTAAAAGTGTTCAGACTTTTAATTCAGTTCCAGAATGAGTCTCTATGAGCCTGCTGGCATCCTGAGTGCTGTTTATTCCTCTGTGGGACATAGACGCTGTAACCTACATATGTAGCCTACGTCAGTCTGATCCGTTTATACTTGAACCTCGTCAGTCTGGCTATGAGAACTCCAACACTAGTTGGCACTGTGTCATTTTAACCAGTTGGGGTAAATTTTGTTTCTTTTTCTTGCTTCGCTTTCAACAACGGCGACTGAAACTTTCAAGTAGAGTCGTACAAATGTTTGTATCTCTTAATCTCCACAGTTAACCTTTCCTCCACTCGTTCCATCTTTATTGATCGAAAACTATCAGTTAGAAAATCATACAGGTGAAGAAGCAGCTGGAAATACTAAAGAGGAAACAAGCTACTACCAGGAGAACCAATCACAGCTCTTTGTCTGCGTCGCTGTGATGCGTAGTTACATATCTGGGGAGGTGCACATCAGGCTGCAGTGTTAGGGTCTACGTTGGGTCAAGGCTGTTACCATAGCTACGTCATCAAATTGATGCAGAAACCTAAACCACACATTACACCCTGCTGTTATGTGCCAGAATGTTTCCCAGCCTGCACCTGAGGTCACTCCTGGTGTGGTCGATTATAGCAGACATTGACAGGTACCTTGAAATCTCACAAACAAGTGGAAACTGTGAAGAGGCCACAAGGAAAGCAGTCACAGCCAAAGATACCTACATGGAGTGAGGAGGCCGAGGACTATCCTGGATGAAACATCAGAGAGTTCACCAGGGAGAACGTCCTCTGATGAACTGCCTAGTGTATAGCAGAGGAAGAGAACAGTGAACAGGAACATCTGTGCAGAGTAGGGACTGGAAGTCCAACGTTAAAGTAGGAAACACTTCCACAGCTAGTGAAGCATGATCAAGCTTCCAGATACAGACTGTACTAATAGACAGAGGAGCACAAGAACCAAGGGCTGAAAGAAGATTTCGAAAATCTGTGGAAGGTGAAGGCATCAGTGGTCCCTGTAGTGACAGGAACAAACTGGGAGTTTGGCCATTGAGATCCCTGGAACAATGTGAGGTCTCTATCCAGAAGAACAGGTAAGCTCCCTGGCCTCTGGAAGAGGACCAGAGCTTCAAGGAAGAAACAAGACCACACTGTCCTCCATCTCCTCTTCAGATTACTCCTCATGAACCCAGTTTACAGATTCTTCCTCTGTTTTTTTCAGAGGCATCCTACTCCCTGGAAGTACCAGCAGAAAACAACCACATGAAGGTAGTTAATGTGAGGGTTCCAGATAATAGAACCAGCTCAGATTCCAAGGAGTTGAGCTCTATGAGATGACAGGTATGAACATCAGGGGTTTTATTTACCTAAAGTACAAAGTAAATACACACACTGAGCCCTTAAAAGAGCTCCGTCAAATACAAATACAACTCATAAGCTGCTCATTCTGGATTGGTGTATCAAAACAATACTGTATAAAAAGGGTTTCTGTTTCTTTAAACCTTAATGTACATCACATTTTTTCAATATTGATGAAAACATGATTGAACATGTCCTGTGGTGGGTTGCGTGATTTATCTTGTGTTGAAATCCAAAGACATGGATCTGCTCTATTTGACTTGATCTGCGGTAAAAAACAATCCACACTGAGCTAAAAAAAAACACGGCAAACAGGAGTGGGCCTGTCTTCCTTATGTTTACTGTGGTCTCAGTCTGTTGGACCAGCCAGTGAGTTGTCTAAAAATTACTTAGAAATATTAGAAATATTAACCTAAAAAGTAACATTTTTTGTTGCTTACTTATACATTCATTGCCCATAATTTGGGACTTTCTCTCACACCTGTAAAGTCTGGTATGACTAGCCCAGTGATGTTTCAGAGCACAAACATAAACATCCAACACGTAGCAGCATCTTATCTTTCATTTCATCTCACTGATGGAGTTCTCTAAAAGTTGGCAGGCTACAGCTGTCAGCGTGGACATTTTGAGTCATCCAGTTGTTAATGGCATTTAGACAGTTGACCAGATTGGATAATGATAGTATGTGAGCGGGCTTGGTGTGAATGTAAATCTGGGTGTCATCTGCATAACAGTGAAAATTGAGCCCATGATGTTGCATTATGTGGCCCAAGGATGTAGCTTAAAAACAGCAGGGGGCCAAGGACAGAGCATTGGGGGACACCATGTGAGAGCGGTGAATTTGGAGATCTGAAATTCCCATTTGAGACAAACTGTTCTCTGTCAGTGAGTAAGACTTAAACCAGGACAGTGGAACACCAGTGACAGCAAGCAAGGTCTCTAACCGAGTGAGTAGGAGGTTGTGGCAAACAGTGTCAAAAGCAGCTGTGAGGTCAAGGAGAATGAGAATGCTGACATGGCCTGAGTCAGCAGCTAATAGCAGATGAAAATGAAGAATGTCCTGGCAAATTTTCCTTTTCAGAAGCTCAGTATCTCTGTTACCCTCGTTGTGAGTTTCAGCTCCAATGTTCTACTTGACAGCGATGTGGAGACACATCTCTGTATTGTGAATAGATGGCAGACGAATGTTGCGAATTTGCAACGCACTGCTTCTGCTCAGACTGCAACAGAAATCACACAAGTAATCCTTCAATGTCGGTTTGTGCACATTCAGTACATACCTAGGAACCTTTTGCAAGAACTAGTTTGTCGTAGGAAAAGTCGGAGTGGGAACTATATACGGTTAATGGAAGCTAAGGAATAGGAAATTCATTTTAAATTAATGTTTTAATGTTTAGAAGTCCTAAGTGAGTCCTTGATCAGTGTTTCAAATTGGATTAGAATAGTTGGTGTTATCGTGTATAGTATGTAATTTGAATTTGTAATGTACATATCGATTTTGTAATTTTAGTAAATGTTTAATAGTTTTTACCTTTCATGCCTGTTGTCTAACTTGCATCATACCTGAAATTATATCTACAGTGGAAACCAGATGTTTACATCCACTGTGTTAAAATTATTTCTATTTGCTAAATGCTACAATAATGAGAGAGATAATTTTTTAGATAACTTTTTATTACTTTCTTCAAAGTCAGAAGTTTACATACATGTCCTTAGTATTTGGTAGCATTGTCTTTAAACTGCATGACTTGGGTCAAACGTTTCCTTCCTCAAGCTTCTCTCAATAGTCTGCTGTAGTTCTGGTCCATTCCTCCTGACAGAACTTGTGTGACTGAGTCAGAGTTGTAGTCCACCTCACTCTCACTTCCTGGCTGATGTCTTGAGATGTTGCTTCAATATTTACACAGAATGTTCTTTCCTCATGATGCCAGCGAAACAGCCCCACAACATGATGCTACCACCCCCGTACATCACAGTTGGAATAATGTTCTTAGGGTTACAAGCTTCCCCCTTTTCCTCCAACTGTAATGATGGTAATTATGGTCAAATTATTCCACTTTAGTTTTCCACTTTATGACATGTCTCCAAATAATGGCATGCTGTTCAGGAAATTAATCTTTGAATATATGGAATGAAACTTCAATATATTGAAAGAATCTTGAATATATTGATTGAACTTTGAATATATGGAGTGAACCTTTTATATACCATTATTTATATATATATATTATTGAGAAGCTTCTATGATGATAAAAACAAGACCGAACACGCCCTGTGATGGGTTGCGTGACTTGCCTTGTCCTAAAAGCCAAAGACAAGAATCTGTTCTGTCTGAGTTCATCTGCACAAAAAGCAGAGTCCTCTCTTAATTAAAGTAAAACATTCTGAAAACAGTGTTATATTCAGAACACAAGTGTTCATTTGCCTGCTACTCAAACATTTATGACCTTTGGATAAAATCTTTTTGTTTGATTGCTTTGGAAACGTCAGTCATTTTTTAAATTTTTTTTTTTTTTTTGTTATGTTTGTGTTGTCCTGTGTGGTTGTCTCTGTTATGATAACTCTGGAGGTGGGGTCGGGGCAGGAAATCAAAAAAAGAAAGGCATGTGGTCTTGTTCATACAGGTTGGTGTTTGAAGCTGCAGTTTCAAACGAGACATTGACTGAACACCAAAGATGCAGGACTTCTTGACAAACTTTCCTTTCAAGAAAATCAGCATCTTTGTCACCATCATTGTGAGTTTCACCTACAATATTCTGCTTGACAGAGATGTGGGGTGCACTTGTAAAGATGAAACTTGTAACTGCATCCTTTACATGATTCTACCATTTGGAATCATTTTCTTTTTAATCCTCTGGACAGACAAGACATTTCAGAGAATCTGCAGATACAAATGTGATACGTGTTCATGCTGCAGTGCTAAGTGTTGTGGATTTTCTGGAGTGTTCGTCCGTAGCTCTAGTTGGTCTGCTCTGGGTTGTTTCTGTGTTGATTGATGGAGACTGGTGGGTCTGTTGTGAGAACGATCATTCTGAGAAACAGTCTCAGTTAGCCTGCAAAGATAAAAACAACATCACAGCTGAGGAACGAGTGATCATTGCTGGACTGAAGAATTATTCACGGGTGAGTGTTTACTTGTTTTTTCATATATTAATGTTGTAACAGTCTCATTCTGACTGATCAAACAGTTAATCATTAAGTTTACTGTAAGTTTCCCGTCTTTATGCTTCATTTTCAGTGTATTGGCTTCGGTGGACTCCTTGGTATTGTCTGTGTTGCTTTCCTATTGTCTTGTGGATCAAGGAAATCCTGTTACAATTGTTGTGAAGGATGTTCAGATTCTTGTGACAGATGTTGTGATAGAGGTTATGTATATGAAAAAATTATTTTGGAAGAAGTGGAAACTGCAGGAAGAGATTTTGAGAAAAGCAGCAAAAGAACAATTGACTAAAGTCATCTATGAGAAAATAAGTGGAGACGACTGGAAACAATGTCTTGATGCTGCTGATGAAATGATCAACAACTCAGCTGATCCAGAACTAACTACAGAACAACAGCAGCAGAGGAACGTGTGGAGGGGAGAAGATAGACAACAACCTCAGGGCAACAACGGTGGTAATGGAGACAATGGAGGCAACAATGACGAGGGCAACAACGGTGGTAATGGAGGCAATGGAGGCAACAATGACGAGGGCAACAATGGTGGTAATGGAGGCAATGGAGGCAACAATGACGAGGGCAACAACGGTGGTAATGGAGGCAACGGAGGCAACAATGACGAGGGCAACAACGGTGGTAATGGAGGCAATGGAGGCAACAATGACGAGGGCAACAACGGTGGTAATGGAGGCAACGGAGGCAACAATGACGAGGGCAACAACGGTGGTAATGGAGGCAATGGAGGCAACAATGACGAGGGCAACAACGGTGGTAATGGAGGCAATGGAGGCAACAATGACAGGGGCAACAACAATGGTAACAGAGGCAATGGGGGCAACAATGGAGGGAACAATGGGGGAAACAACTGTGGTAATGGGGACAATGGAGACAACAATGACGAGGGGAACAACAATGGTGATAGGGGCAATGGGGGAAACAATGGGGCCAACAACCGTAATGATGGAGGCAATGGGGGCAATAACAGTGGTAATGGCGACAATGGGGGCAACAATGATAGGGGCAACAACGATGTCGATGGAGGCAATGGGGGCAATAATGGGGCCAACAGTGGTGGTGATGGAAGCAATGGGGGTAATAACAGTGGTAATGGCGGCAATGGGGGCAACAATGACAGCAGCAACAACAGTGGTGATGGGGACAACGAATAGCAGGACTCTGACTCTCTCTCTGTCCTTGTTAAGGGTTTATTTTAACAGAGAATTTCCTGTTTAAACCTTATTGGATGTTTTATTTGACTACATGATACCATTTATGGTTCTGCTGACGCCTGTTATTTACGTCCTGTTGACACATTTAGATTCTTTCTTTTCTTAATGTTGATTTTTTTATGAACATTTGGAGTCATTTAATGTTTTCTTTTTCTTTACTACATTATTCAGTTTGTGTTCATGTTACATTTATTCAGTTTCATTTTACACTGTAGAAAAAAATAGTAGAAATAAACACTAGAATAACTGAGTTTGTTCAGACTTTTGACTCAAACACCATCAACCTAAAATCACATGTAGCTGATATCAGACACAGTCACAGCATCAACATGAATGAGAAACCTTTTAAAGTCCTACTGTCATGACAGGAATGAGGAGGAAGATCAGAAACTACTAAGAGGAGCAGGAGATGTTGGTATGAGAGTTAGTTAGTGGAACCATGAGGACACCTGGTGGATGGATGGAGAATGACAGGAGGCGGAGCTACAAAAGTGAAACTGAAACAGGAAGTGAACACATACAGTCACTTCACATGAGTTGGAGATCATCCCCTGTAATGTTATTTGCTCATCACTATAATGAAAATGTTCATAAAAATGTTAAGAAATCAAAAACATAAATGTCTTGTTTATAAAAGTTTTCAGACTCTTGAGTATTCACTTGTTTAAACAGTGAGTTACAGAACTGCTTAAATATTTTTACATCCTTAAGACTTTTCTGCATTTCTTCATAAAAATGAGTCAAAACATCTGGAAAGTTGACAAAGAGAACCAAGTGAACACATGAAACAGAAATATTATGCTTATTTATTTATTCAATAAAAAATGTTTGAACCACTTCAGTTCTGAGATGTTGGTGGGTTTCCTCACATCAACTGCTGCTTCAGGTCCAACAACAACATTTCTCTTGGATTAAGGTCAGGACTTTGACTTGGCCGTTCCTAAACATTCATCTGGTTCTTCTTTAACCGTTCTCTTGTAGAACCACTTGTGTTCTTGGTTCTCCTTGTCTTGCTGCATGACCCAGTTTCTCTTCACATTCAGCTCATGGACAGATGTCCTGACATTTTCTTTTAGAGTTCATTGGTCCATCAATGAGGACAAGGCGTCCTGGTCCAGATGCAGCAGAACAGGCCCAAACCAGGACATTAGCTTCACCCCCATGTTTGATGGAGGGATGAGGTTCTGATGCTTCATCTCATTTAAACCAAACTATTCTACTTTGGTCTCATCTGTCCACTAAACATTGTCCCAGTAGTCTTCTGTCTTGTCCACATGATGTTTAGAAATGTTCTTCTTGGAGAGCAGTGTCTTTGTCCATCACACCATGGTTGTTCAGTGGATTCATCAACATTACCATCAGCCAATGAGAGAGAGGCCTTTAGCTGCTTAGAAGTTCCCCTGGGTTCCTCTGGTTCCTCTCAGACTATCATGGAGTGATCTTTGTTGGTGGACCACTCCTGTCGTCTTCAACCTGTCTGACTGTGGATTATTTGTGGCTTCCAAACTCTTTAGAGATGCTTCTGGAACCTTTTCCAGCCTGATGAGCAACAACAACTCTTTCTCTGAGCTCTGAGACAAAGCTCCTTTGTCCACAAACATCAGACTGAGACAATGAAACTAAACCAGGACCTGAACCACACCTGAGTCTCATCACACTGATGGAGACACGTATGAACACATGGACTCTGATTTAATCCTAGAGGAACACCTCTATAAAGGACTTATCATAGTCTCCAAGTAAATGATCTTTTTGTGTTGAATAAATCATATGAACGTTCTAAGTAGCTCAATCATTAAGGTACTTGTGGTGTAAAATGTGAAAACAGGAAATACCAGGTTTCCTGTGGGTACAGATGACATGAGCTGCAGGTCTAGTAAACTTAGCACATGAACACTGAAGGGGCTTCATGCTGTCACTGTCTGAAACTTTATCTAATCCAAAAGATTTCAAAGAATGAATGATCTCTTGTCTCTCCTTCCTGTTTCTATGGAAAGATTCAAACTTTTAATAATTATCTCAACAAGATCTCGTTCATGTTCAGAACAAAAGCCTTTTTATTTTACCACAGCTGAATAGAAAACAGGAAGTGTGTGTGGTCTGGATGTCTCAGCTCTCAGCAGACTCTGAGATACTCAGCCTCTTCGTCACATCGTCGTGAGCTTCATCTTCAGTGTTTCCACGACTTTCAAACTTTATTTAACGCTGTGGACAGACAAGACGATTCAGAGTTCTTCAGATCCATGTTCATGTTCATGTTGTGGTTGTTCTACTGTGGAGCAGGAACCAACAGCTGAGGAGAATGTAATCATCACTGCACTGAAGACTAAGTCACAGGTGAGTGTTTCTCTGTTTTATTCACTGTTATTCTAACTGATCTGTCTTTGTGCTTCTTTTCTTTAGTTTCTCACTCTGACTCTGGATCATTGTTTGGCTGCTCGAACGTTCAAGTCTGAGAAGCAAATGCATCTGATGCTGACTGGAGAGGAAAATCATCTGGAGACACGTTGAAGTGAAGACCAAACAACCAGATGAAAGTAAAGCTAAGCGATGTTTGGATGCTGCTGCAGATCTGATCAGAGCTGAGCCGGTAAACGATCAAACCCCACCAGCTGCTCTTTCCTGTGCAAAGAGGAAGCACGTTCGCTGCAGGTCACAGATGACTGAGCTCTGAAGATGCAGGCCCTCGTTCCACCTCTGAAGCAGTTCCTCGGTCAAGTCAAAGAGAATGCCAACGCCTTCGTTTTCACCGCTCTGGTCTTCAGCTCCACTGCGTTTGAGAACAAGTTTCCATGCTCTTGTAAACCACAAGCAGGTTTCTGCGCCGCCTACATCACTCTGCCGTGTCTGGTCGTGACCGCCATGATGCTCTTGACGGACATGCCGTTCCAGAGAGCGTGGAGGTTCACAACAAAGTACTACTCGTGTCATTTTATCTGTGTCCTGTTGCGTCGCATCGCCAGGGCTCTGTGTGTCGGTCTGCTGTGGGCTGCATGTGTGCTCGTCGATGGAGAGTGGTTCGTCTGCTGTCATAATCCTAATCCCAGAGTGATGGCAGACCTGCAGTGCAAAGCCAAGACTGACGTATTGGGTCCAGGTTTAGTCATGACTGTGGAAGAAATGAAGATGAATTCAAAGGTAAGTCTGTTCTTCTTCTTCTTCTTTAGAGACAACAGCTGCTTTAGACACTGACGTCCTCCTAGAAGTTCTCTGATTGTTCTTCCTGAAGAAAACCAGACCTGCTCAGGATGTTTGTATATTTTCAGACCAATGCGGCCTTTACTATTAGAAACCAAGACCTTCCCTGATTGGCTGGGCTCTGACTTAACTCTCATGTTTGCTGCTTTGCTGCAACAAATAATAAAATACACCAAATAGTTCAGTTTAAACTGAATCAGACTCAGAATCAGCTTTAATGACCATGTACGTGCACATACAGACACTTTGACTCTGGTAGCTTTACTCTCTTGTACATGAACACACAAACTTAAATACGTGAAGAAAATTAAAAATACAAATAAGGTAAAATAAACTAAATCTCAATCTATACACATAAGTATAGAATAAGGGCAGATATATACACCAAACTGGTCTAAACATTTGAATAAGCTCCCATTGTGCTAGTGTTGTTTTTGGCGGCCTGTTTTAATTTTAGTTTGTCTAGTCTTTGTGTCAACCTGTCATTTTAGTTTTTATTAGTTTTAGTCATGTTCATACTCCTTTTAGTCTAGTCAAGTTTCAGTCAACTAAAAGTCTTATTTTAGTCAGAATTATCCATGACTATTTTCGTCTAGTTTTAGTCAATGAAAATTGTATTTTATTCTTTTTAGTAATACAATTGTATTTAACCTAGTCAATATAGTATAAGGACCTTGTAGTATAGACAAAACCAAAATTTTCTTTAGCCAAACCTATTTCAAACAAGGTTCTTATTATATTATTGCTCCCTTATATACTCAAGAATACATCCATTCCAGACACGGAAGACGCTGTTTTGAATTTACAACATATTTATTTTACTAACCAAACATGATAGAAGACATTCGGTTTTATTTTCCACTTCGATGTATTTAAAGTTTTTCCAAATGTCTTCTCTTCTTCTTCTACTGAAGACCCCTGGCTGGCCGGCCATGGTTCCCTTTGTCACGCTTCTCAGTACTCAAAGTTCTCTCGTTACTCAGTACTCACGCAGAGTCGCAGACTCACTGGAGCAGAGCATCTTCTAAATAATGCCGCGAGTGGAGCTTGAGGAAGTGACGTCGCCTGCGAGAGATAACGCGACTAAACAAGACAAAATAACGTCGTAACATTTCGTCTCGTCTCGTTTTGGTCAACGAAAATGGAGAGACATTTTAGCATAGTTTTTATTTTGTAAACCACATTTAGTCTCGTTTTTATTCGTCAACAATATTTCCTTATACATTTAATTATAGTCATCGTTGCATGACCAGCATTTACGTTACGTCTCGTCTCATTTTAGTCACGTGATAAAGGTTCGTTGACGAAAGCAACGCTACATGGTGGAGGCAGAAGAACATGTGCCTCTGTTTGGTATAAAAAACTGATTTACCAAGATGTTGGCACCAGAACCAGACTGATGGACTCAGTGGAGGTGGAGGTGCTACTACATCCACCCCTTTCTTACTTAAACTCTTCCTCCTCCTCTTCTTCCTCTTCTTCCTCTTCTCTATTTCCAGTAGATGTGATGATCGTCTTCATCAGTAAAGTTCCACAGTGATTGATGTTCTGATGTAAACACATGGATTTATTTAGTCTCCATGGAAACGGTTCATCTCTGATCACAGTCACTGATCATTGGTTGTCAGAGACGTGTTTAGACAAACCAAGGAAGTCTTTCATCCTAAAGGAGGGAGGAGTCTGAAAGCAGCAGGACAGAGACGTCAAACACTTTGGAGACAGAAAGGATGAAAAAGTTTCAGTAACTCATAGATATTTCTGAATGAAACCAAGTTAGTAGTGTTTGTAGGAGTTTCCAACTAGAGCATCACCAGAGCACTTCTCTAGAATACGATGTAAACCCTTAATACCGTGATGAAACCTGCGCATGCTTGTTGTTTTTCAGATGTATGGTGTGAGTTTACTCCTTGCAGTCACCTTCGTGGCAGCCTTCCTGCTGACGGCCTGGATGATCTGCGCCGACACCTGCACGCTGAAAGGCTGCGGCAAAGAAATTCTGGTGCACGAGATGATTCTGGAGGTGGGCGATGAAGTCGTGTCAACGGCCATGAAAGAAAAACAAAAGACGCTGTTGACTCAACGAGCAGAGGATTTCATCAGTAAAGAAGAGTGGACGAGATGCTTGGACATCGTTGAACATGCCATTTTATACCAGGTGACTCCAGTGACTCACAAATATAACCATAGATAAGCTGCTGTTTTTCACACCTTTTTATGTTTTTATTGAAATTTGTGATGGAAGTGGGACGATGTGCTGGATATAAAGACCTCCAGAACCCCAGACCCCAGAGCATCAAGGTCTAGACTTTGTTTGATCGTGGACGCTTTTGCTCATGTTTCTATATCTATACAAAAAAATTATTTTATTCAAAAAAGTGTTACTAGTCCTTTAGAGTCTATCAACATGATTCTACGAACCACATGGTGACTGGACTGATAGAATCTGAGTCCTGAACCTGAACTATATACATGTTCATTTGTCTCCATCTAGTGGTCTAATGGTGGTACTACAAATAATAAACTCATACAGTCATCCAGTAGTGACAGTTAGCTTAGCATTGCTACGTAGCATGCCTTGGTGACTGGTTTCTCTGGGGAGTTCCATGTGTGAACAACATGGAGGAAATCTCAGTCTTCTGGATTGTATAATGAGCTCAATGGTATAAAATGAAATAAAATGTCCACAGGTTGAATTGTGTGGACATTGTCTCCTGTAGTGGAATCAGTAGGATTTTGGAGCCAGATTCACTTTCAAGAGGTAAAAACCCAACGTGGAACACTTTGGGTTCTTTGGTTCTCCAGATGTAATAAAAAGTCTCCATGAGTAATTTAACAGAAAGGCTCAGATATCTGTGACAAAAGCGTTTGTCTGTGGTTTTAATAATTATGTTTTGTCTGTGTTGTCAACGTAACATATTCTCAAGCTTATTTGTGATTCGTCAGTGTTTCACAGATGGACCTTTATCCACTTTATATTTACTTCCTGGTTTAAAAGTTCCTAAGTTTAACCAGTGAAGGTAAAAATGAATGTGTTTATTAACTGTATTAACAGTTTAAAATCCTTACAGGGAACAAGTGGCTCAGATGTGAAGTCTAAGACACAGCCATCATCGGTAAGTGTCCTTTTCCTTCTAAACTAAACATGTAAATGTGCTTAAATGTAAAGTGAAGGATGATCACATGTTCACTGTTGATTACCTGGATGCAGGAACAGTCCCTTCACCACAGCAGATCTCTACGCAGACAGCTCTTAGGCTGCTGTCGTCCATCACAACGGGACATCAGAGTACAAATGGAGTCAGCTACCAATGATGATTCAGACGATGGCGCTGCTTCAGATACAGTATGTGTGACTGATTCAGGATTACTGCATAAATCAAAGAGTCAAAGATTCAGACCTGGTTGTTTTCTTTTCTGGTTTCTTTTCCATCATTGTGTGATTTTCTGCTGCACACAGCTTCAGTCTCTGAGAGGAGCTGTGGTGCAGCTCTTCATCTAACAGATCACTGCGGCTGCTGATGTTTCTTCCTTTTCTTCCTGAAATGACTCCAACTGATCTGCTGTCAGATTAGTTTTGGCTATACAGTTAATGGTTACTCACTTAAACTGCACAACAAACTTTATTAACAGTTTAAAATCCTTACAGGGAACAAGTGGCTCAAATGTGAAGTCTAAGGCACAGCCATCATCGGTAAGTTTCCTTTCCTTCTAAACTAAACATCTAAATGTATTTAAATGTAAAGTGAAGGATGATCACGTGTTCACTCTTTATTACCTGGATGTAGGAACAGTCACTTCACCACAGCAGAAGTCCATCACAACTGGATTCACCCATCGATGATGATTCAGATGCTGCTACGAATACAGTATGTATGAGCTGAGGAGCAGCTCTTCATCTAACAGATCACTGTGGCTGCTGCTGTTTTCTTCCTTTACTTCCTGAAACGATTCCAGCTGATCTGCTCAGATTAGTTTTAGCTGCACAGTTAAAGTTTCTCCACTTAGGCTGCACAGTCAAGCAAGACTTGTCTCCTGTCATCTTGTCTTGTGGCCAGTAGAGGTCGCTGCTGCTTCAGTCTTCACTCCAACCAAATACTCTGAAACCTCCTCTATGTGTGAATCCTACTGGAAAATTTCAGCTTCATTTTTCAACAATAATATATTTTTTCTTTGTTTGTTTTCCAGGATGAAAACGAGGACGGAAATGTTGTTTTGATCCAAATGAAACCAATGGCTGGTTCAGTTTAGTCTCTGGAGCCAGAAACAACATCTGTTAGACTGAACCAGATCAACTAAAGGGTTGTTTTAATCAGGTTAATTGGATGAGTAACTCTGTAAATATTTATTGTAGCCTTGACACCTTTACTCTGCATTCTGTTGTTTAACTAAAAATCTCCAACAATGGCCTTCAGAGTTTAAAGCTGCTCTCTGGATCATCTGCATCATGGCAGCAAGGTGATGATTAAACCAGCAGAGGTCAGGAACTTCTGAACCTCTGGGTGTGAAGACCTCACAACTTTATATCTGTTGAAATGTAACAGTAACTATATTTTATTAGTAGCTATACTCTGGAGTTATGATAGTTTCATTTTGAAGAAGGAAGTGCCACACATTTCAGGTTGAACTTGAATAATACTCAACCTCTGGACCAATCAGAACGTCCTTTATTCTGCTGTCTTCCTGGTAGTCTGAGTTCATTACAGAGTGACTCCAGCTTGTTAACATCAGACTCTGTTAACCCTCTTAGCGTCCTCATCTGTTGTCTTCTGGTAGAACCACATCAAAGCAAGTAAGTGAGAGACTGAAGTCTTTACTATAGATAGATAGATAAATAGATAGATAGATACATAGATAGATAGACAGACAGACAGACAGACAGACAGACAGACAGACAGACAGACAGATAGATAGATAGATAGATAGATAGATAGATAGATAGATAGACAGACAGACAGACAGACAGACAGACAGACAGACAGACAGACAGATAGATAGACACTTTATTAATCCCAGGGGAAATTCAAATAATTCTGAGCATCCTGTGTTTTCTTTACTACCATGATGTGTTACTCCTTATCTAACAAAGTGTTCCTGGCACATATCTCAGTGGAAGCAGGACCAGTGTGCAGCTATGTTATGTGGCCAGTAGTGTAGGATACATTATCCCATGTTTACTGTGTTACTGCCATTAATACATGGACTAATATGTATATTTGAGTTTGATAGTGATATTTGTATTGATGGAACATAACGTTACTGCTTCCATTCATACAGAGCCACTGTTACACCAGAATTATGTCCAGAAGTTCATTTACAGTAGTGAAGAATAAACGCTGTGAATTCATCTATGTGATTCTGACTGATCTCTACAGTGGTGTGTTAAATATATCAGCGTGTCGATGAAAGAATTAGAATTTGAACACAGATACAGTGAAAAGTCATTTCTGCATAAAATGACTCAAAACATCCTGAAAGTAGACAAAGAGAACACAATCAAATACATTAGCAGAAATGTTTTAACTGTGTGTTTATTCAATAGAAATGAGCCAATATTACATATCAGTGAGGTGAACCTCCAGGATTACAAGTTAATTTTAAGATTAAATCAGAGTCCATCTGTTCAGAAGTGTTTCCAATCATTGTGAGGAGACTCTGGTGTCGTTCACTGACTGTTTAGGGATTAGTCTCAGTCTGATCTTCACATCACATGTAATCCAAGAGAAATGTTGTTGTTGGACCTGAAGCAGCAGTTGATGTGAGGAAACCCACCAACATCTCAGAACTGAAGTGGTTCTGTTCTGAGGAATTATCCAGAGCTTTGAAAGCTGTAAAGCTAAAGAAAGGCATCAGTCACTGAGTCAGTTTTCCTCTACAGCCTACGTTTGTGTTCAGCTGATGAGAATCGTTGCTGTCGTCTCTGGAGGAGGAAGTCTGAGGATACGCATCATAAACACATCATTAAACAACTGATTTCTCAGCAGACGCAGACTGAAGACCAAAGATGAAGGGCTTATTGACAAATTTTCCTTTTAAGAAACTCAGCATCTTCGTCACCATCATTCTGTGTTTCATCTACAATGTTCTGAATGACAGAGATGTGGGGTACACTTGTAAAGATGAAGCTCATGACTGCTACTTATACATGTTTCTACCATCTGGATCAATATTTCTTGTTCTACTGTGGACCGACAAGATGTTCATGAGAATCTGCAAATATATGTGTGCATGTACGTGTACACGTAAATATAAATAGAAGCGTTTACAGGAGGAACACAATCAGACTGAATCTGTGCTGGAGAAATGAATGAAATATGACATTATTATCATGAATGTGTTCACTCTGATCTAACTCTAGTCATGTTGTTTAACTGTAGAAAGAAGCTGAAGCTCCTGATAACCAACCACATCATCACTGTGAACAGCTCTACATCTAATTTGACAATATTTACACATTCTTTTTTCTTCTTTTCAGGACCAAGCATTCTAATTGATCTATAGGACATTTAAGGTACAGAAAATATAATTCACTCAATTAATAAACTTTTTACTTCATTTATGTAAAATGACCTTAACTGAGGATTTCAGACGTTTACCAGAGGACAGAAACCATTTATAAAACATAGAAATGACAAATCAAATATAATCAAGTATCTTTTTTTTTCAGAGAACACAAATGATTTCTATTGTTTATATGTTTAGTATTAAATGATGCGTTGTCTCCAATATAATGACCAAGTTAATGATGATTAATGTGTTAACTCTGTGATTAAACCTTCAGGGTCATTTATATAGTTGTGATCTAGTTGTAGTGTGAACCAAACTGTAGTCATGTTGTGTTACTTTACAAAGAAGCTGAATGAAAAGAGACTAAAAAGAGAAGTGAACCCACTGATTCTAAATGTAGAGTTCAAACATGAATAGTGATGAAATGAAAGCTCCTTCTAAATGGTAAATGGTGATTGTAAATAAGAACTCATCTTTATGTTTTTATTTTCTTTAACATGTGAATCACAGACAGCATCAACTGTTAGAACAGATAGTTGATAAGATCCTGGAAACAGTTGATCTGAAGCATTTTGTTAAATAAATGATAAAGTGAGGAACTATCTGAGATGTTGTGACTGCCTTCAATGTCTCAGTGAAAAACATGAGAACAGAACATGATGAGATCTGCAGTTCACAACCATTCAGTCACATGAAGGAGGACGACATCAAGAGTTCAGCTCAGCAAACACTTGACCTCATCTTTATTAATGCACCGCCCAGCAGGCACGCTAAGTGACTCAAATCAAACACACCCACAGGTGCAGGGCACAGGTTGCATTGGTGGGTGGAGGAGGGTCATCCAGCCATGTGCTCACCTTCACTGAGCTGGTTTCTGAAGTTGACTCAGTTGGAGGACGTGAGCAGATCCATCAGATGGTCTCTGAGACGGAACACTGAAACCATGAGCTCAGTCTGTCTCCATGTCCTACAGTTTGGACATCTGTGGCTGTAGAGACCTGAATCTGAGGAGCAACTCAGCAGCTAAATGTTAAACCTAGTGGCTCCTTAACACTTGGAGTTGGAACTTTCAGCCTCGTCTTCCTACACTATGGACGGATCATGAGACGAGGGGCTCCTGAGGCCCCTCCTACTGAGGTAAGACAGCCTGAATGAAAGTAGTGAGTCTCAACCAGGTTCTGAATTAGTGATGGTGAGATGAAGCCTCATGAACCACTTGAGCCGACTGTTTGAAGAAAGAGTGCATCTCTCGATGCTTCATGTGCACATCTGTATAATCACAGGCAGCTGTAGCTCTTAACCACATAATGTGTGATGCATTGAGTTTTATTTTTATTTTTTGTCTGTAATTAGTGATGGGCAATCGAGGCTTTGTTGAATCCTCAAGACATGATTCAAAAACAGGTTCATTACTGGAAGCTTTAATGACACAGTGCTCTATTAGGACATCTAGTGGACAATAACATGTAGTGCAATGGAGATGTGTCTTCCTGGTTCATGCTTGTATGGGACTTGATTTGCCATTACACTCACCGGCCACTTTATTAGGTACACCTGTCCAACTGCTCGTTACACTTAATTTCTATCAGCCAATCACATGGCGGCAACTCAGTGCATTTAGGCATGTAGACATGGTCAAGACAATCTCCTGCAGTTCAAACCGAGCATCAGTATGGGGAAGAAAGGTGATTTGAGTGACTTTGAACGTGGCATGGTTGTTGGTGCCAGAAGGGCTGGTCTGAGTATTTCAGAAACTGCTGATCTACTGGGATTTTCACGCACAACCATTTCTAGGGTTTACAGAGAATGGTCCGAAAAAGAAAAAATATCCAGTGAGCGGCAGTTTTGTGGGCGGAAATGCCTTGTTGATGCCAGAGGTCAGAGGAGAATGGCCAGACTGGTTCGTGCTGATAGAAAGGCAACAGTGACTCAAATAACCACCCGTTACAACCAAGGTAGGCAGAAGAGCATCTCTGAACGCACAGTACGTCGCACTTTGAGGCAGATGGGCTACAGCAGCAGAAGACCACGCCGGGTGCCACTCCTTTTAGCTAAGAACAGGAAACTGAGGCTACAAATTGCGCAAGCTCATCGAAATTGGACAATAGAAGATTGGAAAAAGTTGCCTGGTCTGATGAGTCTCGATTTCTGCTGCGACATTCGGATGGTAGGGTCAGAATTTGGCGTCAACAACATGAAAGCATGGATCCATCCTGCCTTGTATCAACGGTTCAGGCTGGTGGTGGTGGTGTAATGGTGTGGGGAATATTTTCTTGGCACTCTTTGGGCCCTTTGGTACCAATTGAGCATCGTTGCAACGCCACAGCCTACCTGAGTATTGTTGCTGACCATGTCCATCCCTTTATGACCACAATGTACCCAACTTCTGATGGCTACTTTCAGCAGGATAATGCGCCATGTCATAAAGCTGGAATCACTCAGACTGGTTTCTTGAACATGACAATGAGTTCACTGTACTCAAATGGCCTCCACAGTCACCAGATCTCAATCCAATAGAGCATCTTTGGGGTGTGGTGGAACGGGAGATTCGCATCATGGATGTGCAGCCGACAAATCTGCGCCAACTGTGTGATGCCATCATGTCAATATGGACCAAACTCTCTGAGGAATGCTA